>VMBQ01001617.1:165768-207773 GCA_007657795.1 Dreissena rostriformis | reverse complement strand
AATTCGTTAAATATCCCGATGTGGATACCATAACACAATCGGAACAATATCCTATAGAAAATATGCCAGGAGTGCAGAGTATGTTCACCCTGTGTATAAGGTTTTCTACGGAAACCCCTCCGAAGGGTACTATTACAAAGTTTACTTATATGGAGCTCTTACTGGCCAGAAAAAAAATCAATACCGAATTCAAGGGCTTTTGTTTGCTATGAAACTATCGGTAGGTGTAAATGCCAGGCAAAAATAATGTGTCACCATAAAAATGAACATTAATTTCCCATAACTCATTTAAACAGCAATGCAGTGACACAACTATTCTATGGACATATTATCTTTAAAAATGTGCATTATATGATATTGTGACATTTCACGTAGGCTCAAATTGTTACTGTTATAATTTTATAAATAGTGTACCATTAAATATAAATAAACATCTATCAATTTATAAAATAACAAAAATAAGTATTCTGTAAAGAGCATAAGATACATGTATATCAAAACTGCTACATTTCAGGAAAAGATCCAATTAACTGATTCAAAAATTATAAAAACACTGAGCCATAAAATGTACTGATTATAGCTGAGACAAAAATCCTTGTAATACAATTTGCTACTGATAAGATTGTTGTCAATTTATCATCTCTACAAATTTGCGCCACATCCAATTACATGGATCCTGATTGGCTAATCGCCACGCTTGCATCCTGGCACGTTCCCTGTCAGCCCACATAAGTTTAAATAAACGTCAGTGCTTAACGTTACACTATTCCCCACCCATTACCCAGAACTAACCTCAACTAGGGCATTTTTCATTGATTAAATAGTTTTAATTACTATGATGGTGATGTTCGTATCAGGAAAACATGCTTGTCTCAATAGACAGGACTTGCTGGCAATTACAAGTTGATCCTTAAAGCCCAAAACTGGTTGTCTTGAAATGTGTTGAGACGCGTCACATTTTCTTACAAGTAGTCCAGATGAAAACCTATCTTTATTTATATATAAATTAGCAGCCTGTGTTGCCGTTTAAAGAAACAACATGCTGGAATATTTACTGATAAATGATTACAGCACATGCACAAGCAGCGCAATGTTTAACTTATGATCAAAATAATGTGTTACCTATGAGAATATGTGTATGTGCAGTACATATTTCAAAACCAAACAAAAATCTACATTCCACAAATCATCAAAAGAAACGATACTTCTTTATGCAAAATTATATTTGTCTTATATATGCTAAACAAGTTCAACATGATAATGAAGCATATGAATTTGGCATTATCAAAATGCTTCACATATCCCAGAGGTAACATTTTGTAGGACACAAACATTCAGTTTTTAAAATATTTGTTAAGAAAGTCTAAAAAAATAACTTCAAGCTACCAGCATCTGCCTATTGTTGTCCAATCAAGCTACACAGGCCACAATGTATAAATATGCAAAACCATGAACCTATGTGACACCACATAGATTGAATCCCAAGAAGGAAATAGGAAAGCGCTCCAACATTCATTCATTTTCTTCTCCATTTTCCGCTGAGACAACCGCTTGATTCCCCGAAATATTATGGGTTTTCTTTTGGAATAAATCTGCTATTATTGTGAGAATAAAATGTTGTCTTCATCAGATACCAGGCTGACAGTGGCTTAAAAAAAAAAAAAAAAATTATTAAGAAATAACAGGAAAATAGGCCACAAGACAAAATGGTCACACCATTACTGATAACCATTTACAATGTATGTCGGAGACATAACTATCAACAGTATGATTTATGCTTTTATTATTAATATATTGTTGGAAATAGTTTGTTTTTTGCCCATTTCTCTGTAACTATAAGATAAAAGCATATCACATTTGAATTTTTGTATAATTTAAAAAATGGGTATACTTTTACACCAAGAAAATGCTTTATCATTAAAATATATGACCTGTTCAATGGATGACTTTACCACAGTATCTTCTATAAAAAGCACAATTGAATGCACCAATGAGTAACATTAGTAGATAAAAGCATCAATGACAGACTAAAGAATTATAATACATTTTTTAATTGTTTCTGTCAATATTCTAATATCACCATATATATACAAATGGAACTTGTCATTTACAATTGATGAATCACATTGACGGATCGATATCTAATTTAAAAACATGTACATACTTTTTTACAATCAGTACTCTTTATTACAAATAAATGTATTTATTAGTTCACTTTGTCAAAAAAAAAATGATGCCAAGGAAAATGATTTACCCTAATCTTCTATGAACCACGTATTGATACTTTGATATTAAGAGCAGTATAAAAAAATAACTAATCAACAATTAACAAAGAAAGTTATAAAACGCTATTTACGAGCAATCATATAGTTATGCAGTTAATAAGTGTTACATGAACTTCTTTTTTGCTGGTGTATGTTTCATTAAATCTTCATTAATTTTAATTTCCAAAACAATTTTTTTTCCAATATTTGCTGATTCGTGTACATTAGAGTAGTCAGTAAGTCTATATTTCAGCCAAGCTCCGTCTTTTTTATGTACACACTTTATTTATTTATGTATTTGAAGTTGTTTATATACTTTAAACTACTGGAACCACTTTAACAAGTCTGAAAGTTTCCAGAAGTTTATCTTTGCAAAGCTACTAAAAAGCACCTTAAACCATCTTTTGAAAGAAAATATGGTCCATAAATGTCTCACCCAAATGATATACACATATATATACACCATTGTACACAAAACTTGACAGTTTCAATCAATCAGAGTATGTTGCATTATTTGCAAGGCTTCCAAAATAAATTCAGCAAACTTATGAGATCTAGCTTTCAACATGGGAAACTGTCACTTATCATTACCAATAACTCATTTCTAATAATTTGATATGCAATCCATTTAACGAGAATAAGCTGTGTGAAATAAGACATAAGCAAAATAGTTTATGTTCTATGTAGAGAATTATCTTACATTCATAAGTTTCTTAGCTCATCTTTTAAAGCAAATTTAAAGGCAAATGGAATCGCAATTAAGAAATTTGCTACTTAGGCCAAAAGGGAGAGAAATGTATTCCAAATACAGCATACGATTTTACCGTATGGTGATTAAGAGTGCACTGCAAAATAAAAGAAATCACCAAAAGTTATATCATCAATGGCTAATATGTGTTGAATATCATTGTGAAAGACAAAAAAAGTTAATGCTTCAATTCATGAAGAGAAAAAGATTATGTTCTACTAAACGACATTTAATTTCATCAAAACTTTATCATGAAACCATTAATGATCCCAAAACAATCAAGTGATAGGAGAAGAATATAGTTTTTTAAATGAAATATTCTTAGTATATAAGAAAGCTGCCCCGAAATATGGCCCATAGCAACAACAATAATCAATCACTGGTAAGGTTTTCAACACCCTATATGACAGCTAGTGTCAAGTCACATTTAACCATAAAACTAAACCTGATTGTTGAAGGTGTTTTTAGGATGCAAATTGAATGTTTTAATTTTATTTCTGTTCAAGAACTTATGATTATTTAACATTCAATGCCATTGTGTTTTCTAACTCGATTTCTACACTGGAATTGGGGAATTATTAAAAATCATTTCCAAAAAACTGTCATTTCACAACTATGGTAATTATGTTACATTTGAAAAATATATATTGCAATATCATGTTGTATCATTCAAGATTCTTACAAGAATGCATGGTTTACCACTACAATAAACAAATAACCTGCAACTCCTTTCCCTGACCCCTGAGTATTATGTATGATACCCTCCAAGACGTTCTTTCACCGTGTGAGACACCCCTCATTTCCCAGGGGGAGATTAATTAACAGAATGTATGCCTACCCGCTGTCAGCACAGGTAATGTTTTAATATCCTTGAGGTACTCCATCACTTTCATAGACATCAATATATAGGCAAATGTATTAACTATGAACAAAGGGTCCATCTGTTTAAAGCGTTCATGCGCAAACAAATATAACAACAAATACGTTTCATAGGACTCATTGTGTCAGCGTGTATCAAAGCTCATACAATATTGCTTCTCTTAGTCTTTGACAAAACTGTTGTCGGTTAAGCATGAACTTCATTATACCTAGGTAGGTCCTATGTATATCACTAATAAGCACGTTACAAATTACAACAATGTTAAAGCTAGCTAAACAAATTTATAGTTATTGGAACATCATGATTCCAGTTTATTATTAACGTGACATCAGATTGCATCTACATGCCCAATAGTTGCTTGAATTAGTGTTTCTTGATTGTCTGCTTATTATGCCAAAGGATTATACATTATTGTAATAAAATTGACTGTTGAATATATATGTATTCATATATAAAAAGTTATAATTACATATTGAGCATTGTGAATAAATATTCTTCTTCATCTTCTTCGTCTTTTTATTATTATTATTATTATTATTATTATTATTATTATTATTATTATTATTATTATTATTATTATAATTAAAACTATTATTATTTATGAAGTGTGTGAGCTAATGACATGTTTTACTATTAAAAGATAAGTATGTGATAGCATTTACCCATTTTAATTTTAACATATATGTTTGCGACCTAATTCATTGTCATTGTGTCATAATGCTTCTCAGTTTATCTGACTCATTTTGCATGCATCTTGAATTACCATAGTAATCAAAGGACCATCTGTTTATTGAACTCTTATGGCTAAACTGTCACAAGACGTCTCGTATTGTGTTTTATTATAATTCACGAGGCAATGCCAATATTGTACAGTCAATATTCCCTTAAAGTGAATAGATATTTAACAATGGTCCCCATATTTATTTCAGGGGCGTGGTTTAGCCTAGATTCAACNTTTTTGTTTTTTTTTTTTTAAGTAATACATGTATTAAGTTACCTCTAGTCTTTTTAAGCAATATTTTACTCAAACTCATATTCTCTGTTATTCTCAACTACAGGATTGTTATAAATTTGTGTTCTTTGAATGTGCTATATATCATGTTGTTATCATGCCATGTTATGTATAAGTCGGCTTTAAAAGCTCTTCAGAGCTTGTGTTTATCATGTTTAAAACCCCCGACTTTATAAATAAATATTACTTGACTTGACTTAAGCCTTTGTCTGTAATGTGTCTGCATGTGTGTATTGGTTACACTTGAGAATGCGCAGAAAGTTTTCCACGCACCTCTGTAATGCATCTATAATATCTTTACTATACCACACAAACGGTTATTAATTGATCTGAGGACAGATGTGTGATCTTATCCTGTTGGGGTTTCAAAACGCAGCCAAGTGTAAGGTTGTTGAACTCGAATGTTCATGTCTGTCAACATAAACATGTTTTATCATATATCTTTATATGTAAACACACATCATAATAGAATAAAAAGCTGTATTGAACTATAAATATTTACAAACATGCTTGTTCTCTAATTGTTCATCTTTCTTCACTTCTGTATCAAGGAAGGTAAATGTCTATTTTGTTTAAAAGAAAGTATGAAAAATTGATAAATCATTTCTGAATTTTGAGTATCCAAAACAATATAATGTAACTTATTATTGTTTTGTCCACTTCTTAATGTATTCAGCACACACAGTATGTCATGCTTGCGTGGCATCAACCTTCTGAATCAACCTTCTGATCATCTTTACCTACAACTAGTGAATTTGACTTGGCATCAACATATAATTAACAACATATATTTTATTTGGTAAACAAATGTTGTTTATGCATACAGATTTGACCGCTGTCAGTTACGATCAACACTGAGTAGACACAATCAGCATCAGAACCAACTTTGAGTGTATCAGATTCGTTTTGGGCTTTAGAAGACATTGAATTGCCATATTTCCAAGTTTTCAAAACTGTTAATAGACAAATAGTTTTTCGGCTAAGTAAATATTATTGACATCAGTTGAGTCATTGAACTGACAAGAGATTGACAAGGTCGACAAGGTCGAATCTGGGGCAAAAAGGGTAGAATAGTGAAACAGTCTTAGATGAAGAATATGTGAGATAATGAAGAAATATCTGTATGAATAATGAATCTGAATTACATGTTTTACATATATATTATTACAGCTTCAATATCTACCGTTTAATAACAACTTGTTATTGAATGGGACATTAACTTTAACAGCATTATTTTTATGCAATATGAAATATCATTGGTTTCTGCTAAAAGTTCAGCTTTTCACTTCATAACGCAGAGATCTGTTTCAGAATGTTGTGTTTCAACATTGTTATCGCCTTCACTCCACTAACATTGCATGTCCATTAAAGATATTAATCAGACGAATATTTCTTCCAGATATGAAATAACAATATAGGTATTTTTACCTTGTTATCATCCAATATATCCTCTCATAATTCTTAGTCTTTCTTGTGGAGACAAATGTCTTGAATAACCACTCACTTGGCTGATTGTTGATTTTAAGCTCGGACGGATTGCATAAAGAGATGACACAGTCTGTCGACCAATGAATTCCTGTAATCAATATGACTAATGCGTTATGCATGCATGTTTTTTCATATCATCCGCCTTATGTTAAGCACACTTTAGTGCCATCTTTTGTTTGTTTTGTTGTTGTTATTTCATCTGCATTATACTGTCATATTCCGGAAGATGTAGTGTCCCTTTGGAGATCGTTTGGATGCATGCTTGGAACAATATTCCCCAATTATCCATGAATCAACAGATGACTTCCAATAAATTATTTAAATAAAATCGAGCAAAAGCACTATATTTGTTGATGTGTGTTTATTTATGAGGTAGCATTTAATTTAGTGATTTAGTAAGGTTATAGAAGAGACGAGAAATTGATGGGGATGTTTTATCAGTCATATTATCAATAATTTAACTTTCTCCACATTCGAATCATTTATTGCAGCACGCAAGTTATGTTTGTGTTCTGATATGTTTAAGTAACCATTGTTGATGCTTGAAACCTAAACACTTAATGCATTTTCCATCTAAATTTTAGGTATCGTTATCTAATTTGTGTCTAAAATATCGATATAAGAGATACCGATATGTAATGGTAATATTAGTCATAAAATGCAGTTAAATAGGTGCTTAATGTGAATAAAATGTGAAATTGGGCAAGCATGACCAATCGCGAAATAGCTAGAAACAAAAACAAATGAACTGGACAAGACACACAAGTACATAACAAACACAAAAAGAAACGAATTCAACTGGGATCACCGTATTGGAATGATTACTGCAAATCATTGCGGGTTATATCGTTTTTAAGGAGCTCCAAATATTGAACTTAGCCTAGGTTTATTCAGAAAAGATTTAGGTGTAAATAATCATTTAGCTCATAAAATTCAGCTTAAATAGCTTAAAAGAGAAAACCTTTCAATATAATGACCTGTTTACTATTCAATTGTTGGATCCAACCAGAGCATCAGAATCGTAACTTTCTGAAGAACAATTTTCTCTACAAAAGCAGGGTTTAACCTGCTAGTTTTGTGGTAGAGCGCTGAACTGCACATCCGAGGTTTGCGTATTCAGAACCATAAGTCCAGCAACTTTTCTTGTCATTTTTAAACATAATATATATGAGCCACACACACACCGATAATGTTGTTAAGTTATTATACTAGGACAAAGCATCGCTCATCCATTCTCAATAATTGTGTTCAATCGATATTGCCTATACTTTACAAGTAACCAAACAATTCCGATCATTTTAAAGGGTTTTGAATAGCATATGCAATTTATTTGTTTGACCACATATTGACTGCAAACTTAATGCTAATTCGGTTTGCTCGTCCATATAAAACATTATATTTGAAACATGTAAAACATTCAATTTAACTTATGGTGTATTGTGTACAGCAATATTGAATGTTTATTTGTGTTGTCATCCACATGCAGAGGTTTAATGAGTTGATATTAATGAGGATGTTCCTTTTACCATTTTTGCTCGTGAGAATATTTTATTCTTAGAAAGTATTTGCCTTCGCGCATCGCTATTACTGTGAACTCGACCATTAATTACATCACATTTAGTATAAAAGCTTTTATGCTAGACTTACCATAATATCCGACAAATGATAAATATAATTGAATTATGAATTGTTCCAGAACTGTTTTTAGTTTTGAGTAAATTGCTCTGATATTTTCCTCGTTCTTTTTTACTTTATCGAGTGCAATGGTTCATGCATAATCTCACTGGGGGCATAACATAGCTAAACTGTCAACAGCCAAATGATCTGGGAATGTTGTATTCATTTTATATCAATAGAAAATCTTTTCAAATTTAAGATTACATAATGCAAAATGTCTTCATTTCATAACTAAGTGAGACATAAATTATTCACAAATGTATAATACTGACTGACATTTGGTTTCAAGCAAGCCTCACTTTGAAGTATCAAATGTTTATATGTGCCACTACTTACGTCATGCTGAATTCCATAATTCAAGTGGAATTAATGGAATTCTTGCAATGCGAGAAAATGCGCACGTGTATTATAGTTATGTTACTGGCAACTACCTCAGGTAAACAAAAACAAAACAAATCACACATATTCGCATAATTGAATGGCTTCAGACAATGAAAAAATGCGTGTCACTCCTTTAACCATAATATGAAATGTAATCAATGGAGAGATTTGTTTTAAACGAGTTGATTCCGCGCGACTTTTTAAAAAAGTACAGCGGGAGTGCGGCGAAGAACAAATATCGTTTATTTAGTTATTGTGACTGTCAGATTCTAAGGAAAATCTTTCTTGCTGACAAGGTTTTCAAACCAGAGAGCGGTATCTGTAGAAATGCTCTTATGGGTATGCTTCTTTGTGTATTTGTTTTTTAATCATTATGTTGCTCATCACGACACAGGTTGGAAAACAGAAAGAGAGCGGTGTTTCTGAAGGGTTAATCTGTAGAAATCTTATTGTTAGATGTATTATTATTTTTTTGGTTTATGTTGCGAAGCTGTGTTAACAAAAGTAACCTCAGAATCTGCTATGTGTGTCTTACACAATTATTTGTCACATAAAACTGAGTTTCAGACTAATGCCTGATAGCACATCATTTGCAATGTGTAGGGCTTTGTTAAAATGAAGAAGACTACTAAATTATAGAGCAAAAACATCATGTGTTCCGAGTTGTATAATACATGACTTGTATGCATGTTTTTTGTTGTTGTTCGTATTCTGATTTTCAGCATGACAAAAGTTAGCAACTGTGCATTTTACCTCCAAGACCATTTGCCAACTATATCACTTTACCCTGCAGTGAAAAGAATGCGACATGGCTTATGGAAGATTTGTTAGTTGAGAATTTCACAGCTCTGTAGAAAAAAGTGTAATGTCATTTTATAAATGTATTAATTGCACACATGAACAATCACTACTTATGCTTTACTTATCTAGCCTCAAATCATCAATTGTAGTAAGAGATTTAATTCCTCCGCATGAGATGTGTTTAATAATTGTCAGTCTCAAGCATCAGTGGAAAGCGAATCACAGGAAGACGTTTTGCATTCATCATGTTCTGGTCGGCTGTGTTACGTATTGGCGTGACGACGAATGGACTCATTACAACTGAATTAACAGTTATTGTTTAAATCAATTATGATAGCGGATGCCATCGCAATGAGCAAATATTGATGACCCAATGAGATTTCCAGCACTGCGTTCATGTTTCCGGCACGGATTTGTGAGTCGTAAATAATAAATTTTGGCACGGTTACTGCATGTGCATTTTAACGTTTATTTCATAAATAGGTACTTTACATGCGTTTCATACGGTGTATTTGCTCTGGATAAATTTGTGCTAATAAAATATTTGAAATATTTGAATTTGGTACATCATTGTATCAATACATTAATTGAATTCCATGTATCATAAGATGAACAACCAACATAACAAACAATACACACGAGTCATTCATAAAGTATGTAAATGATAGTATGTTCAAATTAAACGATATTAAATGTAATAGTGTTAAAATAATATCCATAATATACTCGCAAACAGCAATTACAAATAAACAAAATATAGCTTAATATCTCAGATATCTTGGGTAATCAACAGTGGAATCTTTTGAAGTGTGGGTTTCCCCAAAACCACATCACACACATTTATTGAGGATCATGCTTAAAATCGAAGACCACAAGTAAGGTAGTGGAGCTATATTTCGTGCTGTGGTTAACACGTGTCTTTCTTTTAGTCACATCAGTTCAATGTGTTTTACCTGCGGTTTTGCTTAACAGTGCTCCATCAACTCATATCACCAAAGACCAATGAATTATTTCACAGCACTATACCTCTTATATCATATTAATTATAGTTACACCAGGTGCAATGTTTCGACATTAGAGATTTTCGTTTCTGTGGTTGAAATCTCACTGTGGTTTGTACTCTCTCCACCACATATTTGCATATTTGTCCTCAGCTCTGTCCTTTATTGTCAAACAACTATTTTCCATTGATGTTATTACAATCAACATCACAGAGGCAAATCATACGTAAGGCAAGAAAGAGGCTGTGTTAATAATGAGAAACTAATAATGGTAGTAATTGTTGATATCTGTGAATGCCATAATGATGTGTTGTTTCATCGCGGACAGGGCATACCTGCAATTGTGGTACAACTTATCAGGTTTTGCAGAGCTTCCGTGTTTTGTTTGCAAATGAGATGCTGTACATGCTAAGAAGGTATTTTTTACTGCGTAAGTGAAAAATTATATTCTATTGCTATTAATAAGGTGAAGGACTAACGTAATGATGAGTATTAAATATAATCGACCATTGCTACAAATACGCCTGGCGGTGTTTTTTGGAATAATAATATTTAATTTTCTTATTTTCATTTACCTTATGAATATAATTTTGAGTGCGTTTATCGAGCTCTTCAAATTTAAAGCTAACACTATGATATGAAGAGACAAATTATCAAAGGCATTTACTTATAGTTATCAAGACAAAGTAACTTCCTGTCTAATCATCAAGTACCAATGTTGTAGCAATTTACTATGATACAATACCGTCATTGACATTATTTTATTGAAATATAAATAATGAGCTGGCACATAAAATCTCCCAAAGCTTCTCTTATAAAGTACTTGATGGCTAACAGACAACACTGAAGTCATTACCACTCGAGGCGCTGTCAGCAATACGTTTCGGCTATCACTCTCATAAGATGTCGAAAATGGCACTTACTTTTAAAACTTTATTATTACCAGTTTTTTTCACTATCGTTCTCCTTTTGGAAAGCTCATTTTGTCTAAATGTCGTGTTGTCCAAGCTAGCTTTGTATACAATTTGAATGTGTAAATTGTGTAAATTTTACTTAGGATTATGTTCAATGAGAAATGTACAAGCAAATAGTGCAAGCCTTACTTTAGACATACCAAGTTTAAACATATCGGGGCCTTTACTAATCTAAAAGTCAACATTTAAAAACTCACGTACCTTTTCGTTGGCCTATAACAATTGCCTACATGCAAGAATCCAGGACATGTGCCAATTGTTCATTCAGATGAGGGTTATAATATCACCTTAAAAACGTATTGTTAGCGACTTATTAGTGATTTATCGACACTAAATCACACTAATTGCTACACGTGTATGGCAGTTTAAGCTTAACAAGCTTGCAATTATATATAATAATTATGATTTCCTCGTGGTGTCATTGATATCATCGGTGCTTATGTAATGGTTATTTTCTTCCTTTTAAAAATGGACATTTCTTATGAGATAAATGATAAAAAAGTGTTGTAAAATTCATAGAAGAAAAGACGTATTTTTTGGTGGAAACCGGTTTTGCCATTCGAATCATTCTCGCTTTTTTACTGAAAGTTCACACTAGAAACATTGATTACAAGAAAGGGGTCTTGCTTGTCAAGGTTCTAAGATAATTATTATGAGAATGCCTGATATCATTCCACAGAATATTCAGAAGGATCTAAGAATTAGTTTTATGCATTTATTTTGATAGGTGCCATTCAAACCAGTTTCCGTTAAAAAAACACTATGAACCTTGATAAAAAGTCAATTAAAAATGGTTTTGAATATATATGAGTATTACACATTATTATATGATTGTTGGTTTTATATATTGTTTAAGCATTTCAAATATATTACATTCGAACATAAGATGTAATTTATCAGCTTCTCTTACCATTGTGTCTGCAGCTACTCTAAGGAATACATTGGTAAGGTAATAGCTGCCACAGGCTAGGTCCAGCTGGACAGTTTAATGGGGTTACGCCCGGGATTCACTATCACATCATTAACATGCATTTGATGGTCCATAAAACTTGTAGGCATTGATGGAGCACTTCATTGGCGATTATCACCTTTGCTGTAGAAGTGTGTACAGTGTAATTGTGGATTTACCTTTACATGTCAGGCAAGGATTCCATAATGAAAATGTTATCGAGACATTTCAGAGATACCTTGTACAATGATGATACACGTCATTACAATACGTCAAGTACATCCCATTACATCGGGAAACTAGTTAGTGCACCTGTTACTACCAAACTATACGTACGCTACAGCTACTACTGCAAACTGTGTGTTTACTATTATTTATTGCTGATACTTACAACCACGTTTATGATTACCAATACTTCTACCAATAATTACATCAACCGTCGTGACCATTAACATTTAACGTTTACTGAACACTATTTAAGTAATTGTTAATATAGTGACCGTAATACCAGTGATACATAGTGAAGACTATTGTTAAACATTGCTCCAAGCACATGTCTAAATAATATTAAGTAATGCTGATCACGTTGGCAATACGATCGTATACATTGGAAAAGTTATAGTCACGAAAATGATTCGGGAGGAAGTGCTTCGTAATATGTTTTTACCTTGCAGGCTGTTATTCGTCTGCGAATATCATGATTGAGTCTCAGGAAAGGATAGTTTCCAGCCGTAACAACATGATAAGTTAATTTGCTGTAATGGATTGATATGTTTATATTTGTTTTCCTATGTTTTAATGCAAAGGGCTCCCATTTCTGCAGTCTGCAGTCTGCAATAAAATATGTGTGTTTTGTGTGATAGCAATCTCATGAACAGCTCCATTTGCTCGTAGTTCTTTATCCATATCTGCTACCTGTGTACAAACACTGATAAGGTTTGTGGGGTTTGGAACAGGAGCTGAAATTCGTTGACTCCATCGGTATCTTCTATATGTTCTTCCCATGGGTGTAATTTTATCTAGGCTGTTAATTGCTGTTGCCTACGTACTATTTTCTCTAAACATGAATATATATTAAATACATAAATCTAGTATAAGAGTTTAATGATAATACATGTATTGCTCATCTTATAATGCTATAATTGCACTATATATATATATATATACAAACCAAAATAAGTCATACATACCGTACGCATATACAACCCGTTGCACTGAATCAGTAAAACGGCAGATGTATATGAATGTAATCGGTGTGTGTAAATGCTTCACTCTGTTCGAATGTACATGTTGTTGATACTGGCTGTATGCGACGGCTCGAAGTGGGTCGCCGGTGATACAGTTATCTTAAAATAAAATAACGGTATCAATAAGATTATATATTTACACCTTCATAACCAGTATATGTTATCTTAAACATGAGCTATAACGATAATTATTAAATTTCAAATGCAGTTAAATCACTTTTCTAAATATGCCATAGTCTTAATACATGAACCTTTAATTGTGATGATTTTAATGTTTTACGAAACACATATTTATTTCTTCTAAATGCAGTGTATACTTAAACATTTTGGATTACGATGGACACTTTGTCTGACATATTTCTTTGTTATGCAGGACATTTTTCAGACACGCAGGATAGTTCGTTATATAAGATTAATATAAACATATTAATTTAAATCTTCCATTACAACCCTATCTAATGAAAATGTTATCATATAACATATAACCTCATTTTTAAATAGCAAACCCTAAGTTCATTGGCTAGTGCGCAATTTTAATGAAAATATACGTTTCTGTTTTAAAACAGTTTGTTTTATCGTCCTTATCATTGTACCTATATGTTACATTCGTTTTCGTCCTTTGCAGGGGACATGTAGTGGGTGGGGAAACGCTTTATTGCTAATATTAAACATATAAAGTAAGTGAATAACCATTGAAAAGGACCACCTTAGGAACACCAAATATGAAACTCAAGATCCGTGCTGTAACATAGAAGATTTGTATATTTATTTTATTCACCAGTCTATATACATCTCGTGGTCCCAGGAGCGTGGCCAGTTTTGACCATAGGGACATTATTTGAACAAAATATTAGAGGACCACTACATGATGTTACACAATAAATATTAAACCTCTGACCCTTTTGTATCAGAGAAGACGATTTTGTAAGTTTTAATTTAAAATCTATATTTTATCTCAGGTAACCAACATATGTAACGAGCCGGAACGAATTTCACGACGTTGTAAAACAGTCATTCATGGATCATACCTTTGAAGTTTCGTAAAAATGGTCCAGCAGCAGAAAACCCTCATAAATACTTCAATGGCAGAAAAAAATGCTTACATGAATTCAGGCATATAATAATCAGGAAATAAAACTTACTGTATGAACTGTCCTTGTTTTTGCTGCCTTTGTGGGTTTTCATATGTTGTTCGTATGTTTTTGCTCTCGCCAGAATATTGCATTTTATAAATGAAGGCAATCAGTCTGCAGACATTTCAGTAAGCTAACTTTATACAACTATCAAGTGTGTTTTTGTTATTTTTGCAGATTAGTGGCTGGCTAATGATACTTTCTGGTTTTGTGTATGACAGTGCAAGACCAACATCTCACCTAGTCAGGATTTGTTGTTCTTGGAATCGTCCCTTAATAACCCATTATTTGGCTTTCCCATCAGGTTTTGTTTCGATAACCATATCAGGTATGGCGTGTGCACAATGTCTGAAATGATAAGTTATTCATTTAAATGTAAAATAAACATTACAGGATAATTTTATTCAACACTGGAATGAGAAATTGTGCAACTCAAGCAGAGCCAATTTGCATAAAACCATTATCACGTTTAAATATCAGCCTTTTTAAGATTTGTGCAATATAAAAAAATGTCCAATACGTTTGTCTACGTTAAGACGCAGATTGCATGTTGAAAGTGGAAGATGGGCAAAACCTTCTCCCGTTACTTTAGTCGAAATAAAGTGACATATGTGTAAAATATTAGAAGAAGAATTTCACTTTGTGTTAGAGTGCAGGATGTATTCAGTATTAGTATCTCAGTAAATACCATTTTATTTCAGATAACAAAATGTTAATACACAAATTATGCTGTTAAATATATATATATTATTTAAGTCCTGGATAGAAATACATATGTATCGTGTTTACCTATGTGTGTGTTAAACTGTCGTTTTCAATTTACTGTAAGACGTTTATTTGAATATGTTTTTTTTACAATTGTCATCATTATCTTTTTAATTAAGTCGATATTACAGTACCGTACCAGTTCCTAAATGTCTTATATGACAATATGTTTGTTTTTTAAAGAATTGCAATGCATTGTATAACAGCTAATATGTCATATTTCACAACTGTACTCATAACCGCTTTATTTTTATATAGAATGTTACGTGACGTTTGGACCATCTACTATTTCCGTATGTGGTCCTTACACGGTTAATGAAATGCTTGTTAATTAATATCGATCGCCAATATCTCAAAACATTTTGTTGTGCGTGTTTGAATATCTACATACATCGTTTAATATTATCAGTTTTATTGCATATTGTACTGTGACCAGAGTCTTTCGGCTGCCCATATTTTCATTTTGTATAGTAAGCAAGCAAGGGCTTATGCTAAAGCTATTATTTCATGCATGTGTTTTAGTACAGCTAACTGTAAAATAGCTTAATGTACGAAAACAATTATATTATTTTCTATTATTCTCAAACATGTACATACTGCTATATATAATAGTTTCATAAGCATGTGCGTCTTGAAACGAATTTTGTTACTTCGGCTTATTACGAAGTATTATTATTATTACTTTTTTTCATACGATGACCTTATATATGTACTAACAATACATTTGATATATTGTTGTAATTAATTAGCTACATTACAATCTGACGTAATTAGACTAATTACATATATTGAATTACATATACTATCGATAGTCATTAATACAATAGTCCAATATTAAATAATTTATAAATGTATTGTTGCAATTACACATATAATTACTTTGTATAAGCATAATCTATTGACTTTGTAAACACTGTATATGTATTGTGTCCACTTGGGCTTTTGGCCTTCTAGATGTATTGTTGAAAACTGTGTAACTGTAAAAACTTGTACACTGATAAAATAATTCTTCTAACGGATATATAGAGGGTTTAGTTTGGAATTATCACTGTTTTTCTCTTGTAAATAGATTCCATTTTTTTACAAAATGTATCAATTCTTTACATTATGATCAATGATTTAACTATTATTTTGCAAAACATAAATCAATCATTCATTGTGTCGATGAAGATAATGTTATCAAGCTCAAGATTACATAGTTATTCAGATCCCTTAATGATGAATTCATTTGCTGAAACAATATGAGCTTAATGGCAATTTTTTTTCCAGGATAATAAAATATACTGTAGCATTGTTTGTTTGTGAATTATTTCCTGAAAATCCAATCCAAAGTTATATCTGAAGATGACTGACTGCCATATCTTAATCCACGGACATGTCACCCAGGTAAAATCAAATCATGTCTACCTGGTTTTATCTCCATAGTGCACATGCGTATCCTACACTAACGCAGGGACCACAACGCACTTATTGCAAATGTATGGACAGATCTACAGAAGACCACTCTTTCAATTTATGTTTCTTGACTTCTAGCGGAGTGGCGGTTGAGAAGAAGAAGAGGAAGAAATCAAAGCCCAACCTGGGTAAAAAGAAGCTCTTCTGCTGTTCAGTGTTGGTACGCATGCTTCTCACCTTGTTTTCAGTCCTTTTCCCTGTGCATGTGAGTTTGGTTTCTCAAGTACCCAATAACATACAATATTGGAGTTTCCCATGGGTACACAGATTCCCCCAACAGTAAATGGCCCCACCAAAGTCGAACCTGTTTTTGTTAAAACTGAAAAACTGGATATTGCAGCTTTAGTTTCAAGTTCATGTCATTGTTCTGAAATCGTTAGTAATAAAATTAAGTAGGAGTGTTTGGACACACTGCGGGTCTTCACATAATGCAATCCTGGGCACAGATGGCCCTAATTAATATCAAAATACAAACACACGCACACACATCCACCCTCACACAAGTTTTGCATTGCAAAATGTCATCTATTCTATATCATATCATTCCAACATACTGACTTAATGTGCAATTATCATGGTGTCTGAATTACAAGTATTATTTTACTTCATGACTCACAGTCCCCCTTTATATACTATAATTAAATGGAAAAACAAATCTAGTTATTTTATTATGACATTAATTAACTAATGTATAAGTAACATGTTTTAATAAAGCAATTCGAACATTGTAAGAGTGGTTTACATTAACAATTCACAGGTTTAGTGACATTATAGAGAAATGTTATTATTTTTTTTTTCTGAGAAATAATCATATGAAATTACTGTCAAATATGTCTTCACTTTGCTAGGCAATCCATTGAAGACCAAGGCATTGGTCTGCAATATTTCTGTCATCAGTGCAACTTAATTGGTCACAGTATTGCCAAAGACATGTCTGTCCCAATTGCTAAAAGCATGCCATCACAATCCGAGACATTTTAATATCTAGTAAATATCTTTCCCTGAAATTGAATTAGTTCTTTTATTGAGTTAAACTGTTATAACTTAACAGATATCAACTATAACAGAGGTTATGTAGGTTATCATACAATGAGTCGAATATTGTATTTGTAAAACAGGTTTTCTTTCTTAAGGAAACTTTTTTATATTAATTATTTTACATAAATTTGGCAAAAAAGGGTGGCTGGGCTGTCAAAATAAATAAATAAATAAAAGAAGACAGCAAACATGTTTGCACTTGTTGCAAGCTTCAATGCTTTCCAATGCAAAGCATATTCCTGAATATATATTAGCACAACTAAGTAAAATGGAAAGACATGGCATGTAAAACCAATCAAGATAACAAACTGATAAGAAATACTAGTATTTGATTGTATAAGAATGTATCTATATTCGCAATATAATCGATACATTAGTTTATTTAAACAAAACAGATTGGTCTGAGATACAGTTTTCTGAACTCGGCAAACTAAGTCAAGGATCGATTGACAGACTTGTGTGTCTGTTTAATAAATATATCAGAATTACAGTGTTGTCCACAGAAGTTGTCACTTATAACCGATTAACAATCAATTCCATACTTTAAAATGTAAAAAAAATGTGTGGGGTATTTTAAAGCTGTCATTGTGATATCACAATAGGGTCTCTTGCCATAATGCTTAGATCTGCATTACAAAAACACATTTACTGGTGACAATACTGCAGTTGTGTACCGTAGTAATTTTCATGTTCCTAAGCCTTACATTTTGTCCAGTATAGGACTGTCCTCAAAATGTCCTCCTACTTATCTTCTCTATTGATTTCTGTAGTGGTTATGGATTAGGTTCCAGACGAGTTCCAGTGTCTGTACATGGCACTTGATCACGTAAACACTTAGAAATACTGAGAATCTGGAGGGAAAGATTTTCTGATAGTGTCATGATAGGGACAAATCTTTTCATAAGTTAAGTAGACATGCGATACATAGGCTAAACATGTGGAAAATAAACTAAGTACGAATGGCCGGCTTTTGTAAGAAACAATACATAAAAACCATGCCCAGTATCGTTATATATTTTCATAAAATGAAACTTTGCAAAATTAATTTCTATGGACACCTTACCAAGCAAACAAAAGAAATTGAAATGGGTAAAAATTAAAAATAATAAATCTTTGATAAATGTTATATACATTTTAACAATTATATTCTATAATAGGTAATGTAATGAATGTGTGAAGCTTGTTTTTTTCTTCAAGACTTAAAAATCTGAAAATGTCTTTGTAGAGAAATAAAGTACTAAACGATAATATGTTATCAGATGTTGTAATTCTATTCATGGACTACCAACATGGTATAATCAGTAATTACTTTCCATCAAATTAAATTTTTGTAATAAGGACATTAAGTCAAAAGGAATAATATGCATTCTTTAGAAAATGAAATTTTTCCAAATTCCCACATTATTCCATTAATATTACCAGTCAGTTGCGGGTTAATAAAACAACACATATCGCTCATATTTTCCATCAACCAATGGCTCCAGCCAATGAAAAAATGCCTGTCATTCCTTTATCAGAGCAGAACATCAGGAAAATTAATTGTTACTCAAGAGATATCATTGTGTAACGAATTCGATTCCCTGCAGCGTTTTCTATGAGTTAATATGTGAAAACACATACAGTGGATTAGTTGCTGGGACTTTCAAAAGTTTTGGAATTTTGTTGTTGCTGATACGTTTTCAAAACTTGAGCCTTGTTTCTGTAGAAATGCTCTGACAGGCTCCTACATCTTTTTATCTTATCGTAGTGTCATTACTTGTTTCATAATAGAGCGCATAATAGCTACACAAGAGGAGAGATCAGACATGGGGCGGAGCTTATGAACAGTTTAAAGCTTGAGGTATTATTGTTGCTGTGGTTTATCTTGTGAATATCTGATGAAGTAATGAAAGGAATCTCAAAGAGCTCTTTTTTTGCAGTTTATGGGTCTTTGTTACAATGACAAAGCAAATGATGTATGTTTTAACAAATCATACTTCTGAGTTGCACAACAGAGGGATTTTCCGATATATTTAAGTTGGGGTCGTATTCTGATGTTTTATAAAGCAAATTCAGTACCAATAATACGATTTGAATATTCAAAAGAGGCAAAATCTCTAATTGTATTACAACGTATTTCTATTTTCCACAGTAATTATATAGCAAACAGGATCAATTGAACATACAATTTAACACGCTAAAACGAGGAAAATTTGAATAAATTACTAGCTCTTGTGAACAACTATTATTATATGTCACATTTCTTTCCCATGTGAAATTTACTTCTACCCTGCAGAATCTTTTTGTTATACTACATCCAAATTGGGCTAAAATTCTATACAAGCCGATGGTGGGGCTGAAGTTACAGTAACAAAGGTTTTACAAAACATCAATTGAAGTGAATAATCAATTAAGCACTAATAACACCATATATAACAACTCAATGTTGATGAGCGCTTGTTTTCATAAAAAAGATTTGCAAGTTAGCCTGGTTTGTTATTTAAAGTGCAGTATGTTAGTTGTGTATTATACTATACATATTATAGACATAATGTCAGGGTTTAGTAAATATTGCCACACCACTTATAGTGTTATGTCCACCTCTGCTTTTGGTCGGTGTAAACAGGACACTCCTTGTGTGCACTATTTACTATATCCCTAAATCGCATATGGTATGTACATGTTATTATACCTACAAATGACTTTCCCAAAAATATCCCATGCCATTTTTATTAATTCATTCGTTAAAGAAATGCACATATGAATAATCAATAACTTTGTTATACGTGTCTAACCTTAAATCATCAATTTCAATAAGAGATGTAATTTCTGCATGAACTGGTTTTAATCATTTATCATGTGAAGCATCAGCGAATCACAAAAACACGTTTTCATGCATTCATCATTTTCTCGTCTGCGTTATTATGTATTGCCAATACGAGAAATTTACTACTTTAAACTGAATAAACAATTATTGTTGGAATCAATTATGATAGCGGATGTCATCACAATGATGCAATATTAATGACCATATGAGATTTCCAACCCTGCGTGCATGTTTCCGACCCTAATTTGTGGGTCGTGAATATGCATGTTTACACGGCATCTGCGTATGCATATTAAGATTTATTTTGTGTTCTATGTTAACATTTTTAACATTTCATAAGGTTTGCGTTTGTTCGGGGGTATTTCATTCTGACGAAATATTTGACTTTACGACATGTTTGTATCCATTTTTTATTATGTTAAATTATACATAAGAGGAAAAACCAAGGGAAAATGCAAAAGAATGAGTCATACATGGTCGGTAAATGATCAATTGTTCAAATTCAACAATTTTCAATCATATTTCCTATGTAAATCAAAATGTAATGGTAAATTGCTTTTAACACAGAAATTACATATAACAAAGATTTATTACAATCCCAAGTATGTTTAGTATAACATTTTGGTATGCAAATTTGTTTACACAGGTAAGACTTCTTTGGGCATACCAATCTGCACGGAAATGGTTTGAAAAGTGGGTATCCCCCAAACCACATCACACACACACTGATTGAAAATCATGATTAAAATGACTACACAGCCATGCTAGGTAGAGTCATATTACCTGATGTGGTTCACACTGGTCTTTCTTTCAGTCACCTTAGTTCAACTGTATTACCTGTGAATTTGCCATATATGCTCTAACAGCTAAAATCAGCTGCACATGTAAATCGCAGACGTTCAATGCGCCATTAACAGCATCAAGCGGCCTACATACAATTCATTATTATTTTATCACCAGGTGCTTTGTTATGATTTGAGAGATAATCATTTCTAATTTTGAAAGCTCACTGTGTTTTGCACTGTCACCAACACATGTTTGCAAATGAGTCTACAGCTATGCATTTTATTGTGAAATAACTGTTTTCATGGATGTTATTGCCATCAACATCACAAAGGCAAACACTAACAAACGCAAGTAAGAGACTGTGTGAATAATATGAAACAAATACTAGTAGTCATATTTGATATCTGAGAACGTCATAATGATTTGTTGTTTCATTGCTGACAGGGCATGCCTGCAATTGTGGTACAAATTAACAGATTTTGCAGAGCTTCCGGTTGTTTTTGCAAATGAGATACTTTACATGCTAAAATGTTATTTATGAACTGTGTGATTGAAAATTCCTAATCTCCTTTTGATAGTTATAAAATTATGGATAAGCGTTCGGAGTTATCAGACATGATTGCCCAGTAGCGTAAATGAGCCTAGCTGTGTGTCTTTGAATACAATATTATATTTTCTCTTTTTTCTTTAAATTTACTTTATTTGTAGCATTTTAGTGAGTTTATCAAGTCTTGTAAGACAATATGCGAAAATTAGTCTTATTCCATATACCAGACCAGCCAGCGCATTGACGCAGTCTGGTCAGGAGCTACCCTGCCCACTATAAAGTCATGCAATGTTTTGCTGTCTTATTCGCAGACATGATAGCTCCTTACTAGCATGCGCTGGCTTGTCTAGAGCTACCCTGACCGCATATGGAACAATACCTAGTTTTGCATGTCGTGGTACATATATCAAAGGCATAAACATTATTACTATATTTATATGTGGAAAGTATTTTCCTGAACAATTATCAAGTACCAGTATTGTATCAATTTACTAGAATACAAAAAATACAATCAATATCTTTGATATCATTATTGTTTTATTGCCCTAATAATTAGCTGGGTAATAAAATATCCTAGATTATCTTACAGGGTACTTGATGGCTAACATACAACACTGTAGTAATCCCTACTGGAGGCTCTCATCAATCAGGTGAAGCTATCACTCTCACAAGATGTTGATAATGACACACACTTGTACCACTTTTACCAGTACCAGTTTCACTCAAGCTACTTTTGTTAAAATGTCACTCATATTTGTTTGTTGTCCAAGCTAGCGCAATTTCCATATACACAATATCATATTTTAAATTTTACTTATGTTATTTGAAATGATGACTGACATGCAAATATTTTAAGCCCACCTGTATACATACTAAGTCTAAACTTTTCAGGACCTTTACGTTATTGCTGGAACAAGGCTTATCAAAATAAGTAGCTTGGTAGTAATGTTGTACCTTTTCGTTTGCTAACAACCACCCTACTTGCCTGCTTGCAAAGATTCGAGCCATGCACTTATAGTTATGTCTGATGAGGGGGTATACCGCCATAACAAGGTATTTATAACAACTTATTGATGACCAGACTTTCACCCGAATTCTGCAGGTATATGGCAGCTGAAGACCAATCAGTGAGCAATAATATATCACAATTCTGATATATTGGGTTTCTGTGAATATGAAAATGGGTACAACAGTTTCTTTACTTGGAATTTATGTGATCTCTTGGAAGCTTATTGTTTAACTTCATATGTGGAATGTACAGCATTTCCATTATTTATGACATTAATTTTACATAATTTCAAAGTATTTTTTTTAGTTTGTGCCCATTCATTATTTCATTGACTGACATCTTTTTTGCCATCCAAGAAATTCTCCCCGGTTCACACTAAAGTAATTCATGACAACAAGGTCAATACAAATGTATATGATCTTTTTTCTTAATCAGATATAAGTACAACAACGAACATAGACTGTTATACAATAGCAAAAGAACTTCGTTTTTACAGTAGAAAACTCATTCATATACAAATGAATTATACACTGTTGGAAATACTCAACGTATTGTTCAGATTCGTTCATACAACACGTATGCCAAATTGTCGGTTATGCAACACATACGAGTAAATGTGTCGGTATCGGCATACGCTTGTTCGTTATGAATCATATTTAAATAAACATCTTTCGATTCGTGGTATGAAGCTCCCATTAAAAAACATTCAATTAATGTTATAAACAATATTCATCGATCATATTTAATCAATGTTGTAAGCATAGTGTTCATCACATGGACAGTGTTTTGATAAGCAGCTATCAAAATACAAGCATACAACTAATGCGCAGATCCTTCCAAGCATTCAGGGGATGAATATCAGGCATTCTCATATTACTTATATCCGTGCTAACTTAGTTATTTTTTTTAGCTTTGTTGATCTTCTGGCCGGTGTTTTTTAATAACTGCTTTATAGAGAGATGAAAGTCAGTTCAAACATACTGGGTATTTTTTAAGCAGTCTGATGTATACAGGAAAACTGTTTTTTTTGTGCTGAACAGTTAGCGCGATTTCTGCCATCCACCACGCATCACCGTGATTCAGGCCAGAGTGGACAATTACTATCTCACCGCGAAACACCGTTGAACACGTTGATGTCGCCGTGGCGAATTGCGGTGTCAGTCTCGGCGTTATCGGGAAATTGATCTCACGGTGGACCACCGCGACCACGGTCTAGGTGGATCGCGGTGAAATACATGTACAACAACAACATTATACAAATGTACGGTCTGCAATATCGAAATGTACATCTTCATTCACATTGCAGATCGTATAATGTTGTTTTTTAAACTTTGTATGTACATGTATGACATGCACTTCATCATAAAATCACCGAATGTTCAACTTTTTACTCTCGTGTTTGCCCTCTTTACAGAATTATTGACATGTCTCACATCGAGCGTGAGTATAGTTTGCGTTTCATGCTTCAGGTCTTGTTTCAATTGTTTTTGCATGAAGTTTCCCTTGTTGTTCTTAATTAGAGATTTGTTTTTTGTTTACCTTTCGAAAACCCTTGCTCGTTTGTGTAAATATATTACTCGCCAACAATTGCATACAAACATGTTACATGTACATGTAATTTGATATCAAACTTTTTTGTTTGGTCCGGTTTCTTTTGTTACATGTATTGGATCGAAAAAATGTACATGTACAAATTCGAGACATCCGCAGTAAGTATTAAATTCCGCTATATTTTAATATCATAGTCATGCGAAAAGATCAGTTGTCATGTTGGCCAGTGACTATGTGTATACCTGTTTATTGTTCAATAACAAGTTCATTTTGAAACATACACTGTATGTAAAATAACGTATAAAAAGAAATCATAATATTATGGTAAATATTGATTTACTTATTGTGTTACAATAATGTTGTGCATTGAGTAATTACAATGTATATCGAATTTATAAAGTATCGATAAGAACTGTTGTTAAGAAATCGCGGTGAATTTAACGAGTCATAATTTCACATTTAGCTTTTTTTAAATTGTTTTACTCTTTTATTTCAGATACGACAAAGAATATGGTTTTCGGAAAATAAGGAACATAGTAACAACGCTGACGAGCTTTTTATTATTTATATTATAAACATGCATTTTAATACATGTACTGATTATGTTATAAATATGATTTTTTATACATCTTTTATGTATGTCTATTTATTGTACATGTGCCGTATTACAATACGAATAAAACGCTTGTTTTCTTACGAAATAATGATGGAGAATGTGATGTCTACATCCATTTTCTATATCGAATAAAATGGAGAATTTGATATCTACATGAATTTACTATATCGAATAAAATGGAGAATTTTATGTTTACATCCATTTACACATAACATAACAGATGGTATTTGAACGCATCTTCTCACTTCTTTCGGTATTTTCTATTACAATCAAAACAATTATTCCCAATCTCGGGAAAAAATGCATCATATTGAAGCACGAGCATAAATCTAGCGGTGTTGGTCCGTGTTTTGTTGAATTCTCAAATGAGCATAATTAAATTTAGTGTTGACGACCATTGTCCCGATAAAAGCGCGCGAAAATTGTACATGTACTTGTATCTATAGCGTCTCGTTACCAGTATGGGAAGCGTGGGTGTATAAATGTCGCATAAAAACCTTGTAGCGCAGAAAACAATGAAATGTTTTAATTTCGGTTAAATCTAAATTTGAATTCACTCGTTCATTGGTCGTTTTCACTAAATATGTTCTCGATGCTCGCACTAGACCTGTCACTTGATTCACGCATGTTAAATGGGAATTCCCCCATCACAGAATTCATTTTGAATATGCACATGCATAAACTGGCGGACGTTAATGAAATGTTTAAACACATTGGGTCCGTTACTTCATATCGGTCATATGTTGGTTTTGAAAATAGAAATCGTTATTATATAGGATTATTGTGTAATTGACAGAGTTGGAACATGTAAGTATTCAGCGATCAACACATATGGTAGGGTTAATTAAAATATTGAAATACAAGCGGACTTCTAACTTTTGAAAGCGTTTGGAAGCGCTAGTCTGCAATATCGAAATATACATGTCCAATCACATTTACCTGTATTTCACCGCGAACCACCGAGGCCGCGGTGCTCCACCGCGATCGCGGTGGTCCACCGTGAGATCGATTTCCCGATAACGCCCGCGGTGCTCAGCCACTGTCAACGCGATCTATCATGATGGAAACGCCTTCAGATCGCGGTGATTTTCCACGCTCACGAAAAATTGTCCACGATGGGACTGTGGTGGATGGCAGAAATCGCGTTAGACGTAGTGTACATACAGGTTATGGGACTACAGAGAATTGAAAGCCAGCGGGGCCGTCTGTACTCACTGGAGTGAACAATGACAGAATTATTCCTGTATGGAATCAACACATGTCAACTAGCCTATTAAATGTTCTTCAAAAGCTAGATAAGTGAGCACAATACAGAAAGGAAAGGTGAATAAAATGCCGGATAATTACTGACATATTGAAGATTGTTGCAGACTTTTTTGTCTACCTTCAGCAGATAACAGAAAGAATGCAAGGTAGCCAATAAGGCTACAATAGAGGCAACAGGCTTTATGATAGCATTGACAGTTTGAGCCTGTTTGATAGAACAATGGGTCATTAAAGATAAGTAGAAGAGTTGATGAAATGGAGTTCATCTAGTGTATTTTGTGAATATTTTCCGTTGAATTGCTTTCTGACTTGATTTAAGTTTCAATGCTCTTTTTTCCATGTGTAATTTCAATAGCATAATTAATAAAAACTATAAAAATGAAAACATATTCTTTCCCATTCAAACATATATTGTACCCGAAGGTTTGAACGTATGGTGATGGAATTAAATTGTACCTTACGGCCCAAACTTTACCTGACGTTTTTTTTTTGCAAATGAGGCTGAATTACTAAATATATGCCTGTATATGCAAACAAGTTTGCTTGTTGGTTTATTTCATTTCTTATACATTTATATATACATACCTACTTTTGGCCCAAATGGTATTTCAAACAACTCTGTATTCAGTTTCTCAACTGGTGAACGCTCAATTCTCACAAAGGACTACATTGTGTTTGGCACCAGTTACAATGCAAAAACCAGATTATCATGAGCACATGTAAACCTCTTGCGTGGATCTTGTTCATCTTCCCAATGTACCAAACAGGAAGTGTCTGCTGATTGATTTAAGAGCTGGTTAGGTATAACTCAAAGCAGCTAAAAATGTCATCATCATATCAGGGTATTAATTGGGTCGAATCAGGTGAACACGCACTAATACTGGGTACATTATGGATTTTGAAGTAGGGTTAAGAACCATTGAAGAGGGTCACATATAAATTGCAGAAGTGTCAAGAATAAGTGGCATTTAATGTTCCGTATCAATAGTCCTTAGTAGAGATGATAAGGTTCTCAGCATGTGATGTTACATATTTTCCATTCAGATTGATTATGTAATACAATGTGCGAATGACGGTGTATCTGAAAATGTAAATCTTATGTTGGTTTTCATGGAGTTATAAATGTGTTTGAGTTTGATCTCAGCATGTGATGTTACATATTTTCCATTCAGATTGATTATGTAATAAAATGTGTGAATGACGGTGTATCTGAAAATGTAAATCTTATGTTGGTAGAAAATGCAGTTCACTTCAACTAAATGTGTAAACAAAACAATATCAATACTGTTAATTTTTGATATATCGGAACATTTTATAATAAAATCTTTTTGAACAATTACCATTCACTTTATACAATTTATTTCAAGTTTATGTATTACTTGTTTTTTCTTTTTCTTACAGACGGAACTGTTTCAGACGCTACAAGCCCTTTCAGAAAAGACAGAAACAGAGTTAATACAGACGTTGAAGGCAATGACAGAACGAATACCGGTATGTCATCCTGCTCACTTTGAAAAACATGGACCCTTGACTACATATCACCATTAATTATAATCAGTCATGAACGTTTTTCATACATAATGCTGTAATATCACGACTAATGACATGATCAACAATGCAAATCTTAGTATTGGAAGACCGACTGGCAGTAAATGTATATCAGGTGCAACAAGCATCAAAAGGTTTATTAGCAATCATTATGTGAAACAATGTTACTTAAATCAAAATTAATTAACTAAAATTATATCATCTGTTCAATCAAGTCTACTGTGTCTAACCTCTTAAATGAGTTATCTTGATTTGCAGTATCTGATCNAAGAATATAAAGGAATTGATTTATTTAACAGGATATGTAATCAAATTAAATCTCTATGAACTGTCTTTTAAGAAATGACAATTAAAATCTTAAACACATTTATATGAAGTATCTTAATCGCACTGTCAGTTGTAATTTGAATTCCCGAATAATTCAAAGGCTGGGAAAAAAAGTATTTTAGAGTGCATTATCACTGAAATTGCCAACCCACAAATAGATCTTATCATAATCAAGTAATGATAGATTGTGTTCAGAATAACGAATCAGTCCAACTGCGTGGATTTTGAAGCCCTAGTCGTAGCGCAGTGTGACTCCCTCATTGACGCAATCCAACAACGCGAGCAGGAATTACTGGCCTTTGTGAGCGCTGAGCGCGACATGAAGGTGAAAATCCTTAAGAATCAGGCCCATGCGTGCACCAGTCAAATACAGAAAACTACCAGTCTGCTTAACTTCTGCATTGAGGTGCTGAAAGAGTCTGATCCTGCATCATTTTTACATGTAAATAACAATCACTCTTACAGGAAATCGCAATAATGTTTTAAGGTTAATCACAATCACTTTTTACAGGAAAATTACAATCATTTTTGAAGGTAAATGAAAATCTTCAATCGTGATATTATATTACAGGTGCAAAATCATAAAATCATATTTTATGAATAAGCAATATATTATCAAATGTCTTAATATAAATTGAACAACTTTCTTTATCACACTAGGATTGTATGTACTGAATGGCTGATAGCATTATTGCTGATGGATACTATTATCAATTGAAACAGCAATACAACTTATTAATATTCTTATCAGTTTATGTAGATTACTTAAACCAATACTGTAAATAACATAATGATTAAGAGAGAATGCATTCAAAATTATTATAGGTTATTAGACGTTTCACTGTACAATACGGTGTTATATTTGGACGAGCACACAGTTTGAAGCCGTTAGGCGAGTCCAATATTACTTCAAACTGTGTGTGAGTCCAAATATATCACGTATTGTACAGTTTTAACGTCTAATAAGCTTTTTATTCTATATCCCTTTCTTAAGCTCTTTGTTTGATTTTAATGCTAAATATGCATGTTTATTTAATTCTTTCCGGTGGTTTATAGAGAAATATCAGTAAATTAAAAATGATATATCACTGTTTCAAACAGGGAAAAATAACAGTGAAAATTATCGATATTTTTCACTGTTTAACTGTGAAATGACGTCTTTTGTTTGACGGAATGACGTCATTATTCCAGCGAAATTCTCCAGTTCAACTTTTTAACAATGTAAATAAACGGTTTAAAAAGCATAAAATAAAAAGAAAAAAAAATATTTTCTATGATCACTCGTGAATTAAAAACGATATTTTCTATATGATCGTTATTTGCAGCACGATAAGCGCCTTTGTGTATCGATTATTGTACATTCGGATACTTTTTCTCGGTAACGGCTTTTATCCTTAAAAAACAATTACTTAGTGCGCTTGTACTCAAGTGTCCAATATGGAAAAAAATACAGACGTTTTGGATCCAATACCGGAAAATATTGGTCACGTTGTACTTATGAAGAATGCCCATTGTATGAATTTATTGGACATAGAATAATCACAGTTATCAAACATTCTTCAAAAGCGTTTTACAGTTTTTGTATTGCCAAAGTAATATTATTCTTAAACAGGCGTTATACTTTTTTATTCCTGATAAGCAGTTGGAAATGATTCTTAAATGACCACAATATAAAGGATGAGTAGTTAAGTCTAATGCATAATTTAAGTGCAATTCTATATGTTATTAGCGGTAAAATTGGTCTCTGATATTTTACATATTTGATTCCTCACTGTTTTAGCTTTTATAAAATTGAATGTGTGGATGATATTAAAATTATACCATTGAATGTGTAGATGATATTACGATTATACCATTGATGGTGTGGATGATATTTAGATTATTGGGAAATTATGATAAAAGGTTTGTAAGTACAATGTAAGTTGAATATTAATAAGTTGGACATGATTTTAAACGCCAAATTATTTCACCGCTTAAATCATGAACATGCAATGTTTATTGTTATCAACAACGTCTTGTGTTCCCAATTTTACAAGCCTTGCAAATAATGCAACATACTTTGATTGATTAAAACTGCAAAGTTGTATGTACAATCTTGTCACCTATATCATTAGGGTGAGACATTTATGGACCTTATTTTCTCGGCAAAAGACGGGTTTAGGAAATTTTTAGTAGCTTTGCAAATATTATCTTCTGGAAACTTGCTGACTTTTGAAAGTGTTTTCGGAGTAAATTAAAGTATTTAAAAAAAATGAAATAAATGAATAAACTGTGTACACAAAAAATACGGAGCTTTGCTAAAATATAGACATACTGACTATTCTCATCTACACAAATCAGTACACATGTCAAGGAGTTTGCATAGGAAATAGTAATAAATGATGATTTTATGGAACATGTTTGCACCAGCAGAAAGAAGTTATTTGAATATTATTAACTTCTTGACTATACAATTTCTGGATCATAGCATTTTAATGCTCTCTTTGTTAATTTCGGACAAGTTATTTTAAATACTGCATTTAGTTTTAACTGATCAATAAATCGTTCATAAAAAAAGGGTTTATCATTTATCTTGGCAACATGTTTCAACAAAGTGAACTTAAACATACATTTGTTTGCAGAAAAGAGTTCATGTATTGATTGTTAAAGATTGAAGACATGTTTTTAAATCAGATATCAATACGTCAATGTGATCCATCAATTGTAAATGATCCAGTTCCATTTGTTCATCATGTCATAATGTTATAATTCTTTGATCTGACATTGATGCTTTTAACTAATAATTTTACTCACTGGTGAATTACATCTAACTTATTTTTCTGAATAGATACTGCGGGTTAGTGATCCATTAAACTTGTCATACATTTTAATAATAAGGAATTTTCTTGAACAGTAAATAATTGTCTGCCTATTTAGTAAATAATAAATACAAACATTTCTAAATGTTTCTAATTAAGGATGCTTATATCTGAAGGTTACCAAGAAGTGGGCCACTTCTAATAATATTTCCACCAATAGTTCAATATTACAAGCATAAATCATAATGTAAGTTAATGTTTCCAACATAAATCATATTAAGTTATGGTGCTACCATTTTATCTTGCAGCCTATTTTCCTCTTTTTGCTCAATAAATAATCTTTTTTTTGGGAACCACTCTCAACCTGGTATCTGATGAAGACACCATATATTCTCACAAATTAACAGATTTATTCCCGAAGAAAACCGGTTATATTGCTGTGAATCAATCGAGCAGCCTCAGCAGAAAATGGAGAAGAAATTGTATGATTGTTTGAGCATGTCCTAAAGTCCTTCTTTGGATTCTATATATGTGGTGTAACAGCGGTTGTGGTTTTGCATATTTCTGGTCTACATAGAGGCTTGTATAGCTTGATAAGACAACAATTGGCAGATGCTGGTAGTGGAACACAGTTTGTCTTGGACTTTTGTCTGAAGCTTACTGTCTTACCAAAAATTTCAAGGACTGAAAATGTGTGACCAACAAAAGGTAACCTCTCCAGATTTGTGAAGCACTTTGATGCTGCCAAATGAGTATGCTTCATCAGCATGTTTAACTTGTTCAGCGTATTAGTAGACAAAGATAATTTTGCATTAAGAAGTATGGTTTCTTTTGATGATTTGTGGAATGTGGACGAAATATTCTTATGGGCAACACATGCTTTTGTTTATTACTGTTTCAGTGTGCTGCTTGTGCATGTGCTTTGATCATGTATCTGTTAATATTCCAGCATGTAGTGTATTCAACAGCAACAACATGGCTGCTAATATATACATAAAGATAGGTTTTACATCTGGCCAAGATTGGAAGAAAATTTGATGGGTCTCAAGTCATTCCAAGACAGCCAGTTTGGCTTAAAGGATCAACTTTGCATTGCCAGCAAGTCCGGTCTATTGAGATGAGGACGTTTTCCTGGCATGACCATCACGTTCATATTAATTAAAACCATTAAATCAAAGTCAGATTCCCCAGTTGTGGTTAATTCAGGATAATGGGTGGGGAATGGTGTTCAGTTAAGCACTGACGTATATTTAAACTAATCTGGACTGACAGGGAACGTGCCAGGATGCAAGCGTGGCGATTAGCCAATCAGAATCCAGGTAATTGGATGTGGCGCCAAATTTGTGGAGGTGATAACTTGACAACAATCTTATCAGTTGCAAATTGATTTACAAGGAGTTTCCTCTCAGCTATGCTCAGTCAATTTTATGGCTCATTGTTTTTTAAATTTTGGAATCAGTTGATTGGAACTTTTCCTTAAATGTAGCTTTTTTGTATCTAATGCTCTTTGCAAAATAATTATTATTTTTGTCATTTTATAAATTGTTAGTTGTTTATTTATGTTCAGAGGGACAATGTTCCTAGAATTACAACAGTATAATTATAAGCCCAAATAAAAAGTGGCACAATATTGTATTATGTACATTTTCTACACATGCATTAGAATGGAGTGGCCTGTTTGTTGATTCTTCACAAATGTGTTCTTAAGCATTTTAGTTTAATTATTTTTGCTCAGAATGGGTTATCGTATGAATATGCATGTATTATGGAATCGTCTATTTATAAATAAATAACATATACTATTTGCATATTAATAAAAAGCTTAAATTCTGTGGAAGATTGTGGTTGTACCAATTTAACAGTATAATACATGAATAAAAAGTAAAAGACAATGAACCAATGTAACAGTTTATATGGCTTAGACAATACAGCTTGTATACTGCAAAGTAAATCTAGACTCGTATATGCCGACAAAGACAGCTAAATACTTCAACATAAAGTAATTGCATGAAACCCAAGAAAGCGTTTGTACAAATAAGGGAAATACAGCAATAGCAATAAGTGTTAAAGAGAAATACATAAATAGCAATAAGTGTTGAAAACAAAAAAGGAAAGAGATATAAAACATGTTTTTTTAATTATTATTTTCCTATGGGGAAATATAATAAGTTTTTATTTTGTTAGATACAAATGATTATAACTGATTCTTTTTGTTGCAAATATTGCATGCATGCAATTATAGATAATTGATGTTCGCTGGCTAAATGTACATAACACCATATCAGTCAGATAAGACTAAAATGAAGCATAATATGTTGTAACTTATAATAATGCTCTGCATTTGTTTGTTGTTTCGTCAATCTCTCTGTCCGTCTCTTTATAAAATGTGTGTGTTTGCACCATATTTCTCTTTGACCGGTTTTCAAAACTTTTAGCTCAAATGTTTGGATCATGGAGATGATGAGACTTCTATACCAGGTCAAGGTAATATGCTGAACAAATATATAAGAAATATAGAGGTATACAAATCATGTGTACTTTAACTAGTTACATTTTCTTTGCAAATTTGCTGTATTGAAAAAGCTCAGAATGACAAGACTATATACAGGAAACAATATAAAGTAAATCAGTTTTTTTTGTTTTTAACTTATGATGTTTTAATTGTTTAATGAAACAACTGCATCAGTCAAGCGGCAATCAAGACATCTCAAGGTCAAAGTCACACCAGAAGTTAAAAACGATGATGTGTGAGAGTGGGATTTTATTAAAGAAGTAAATTATGTGTCTACTACCTAGCATAATCATTCATGATTTCAATTTAAGTGGTAAGGAAAATGATATAATGTCATGAGAAAGTCAATTGTCATATAAGATTGTGATCGTAAACGAAAATGTAACATAATGCTAATATTATTTCAAAATATCTATTTTCAAAGATATCACGGCAATAGAAAGGTTTTGGAACTGAATTGCTTTTAAACTGACCTGTAGAGAATTGATTCCCTGATTGATTTTTGTTTATTGTGACACTTTTTTTCCTCCGTTTACACTTACCTTGATACAAAGACAAGACTTTAATTCGGTATTGCGAATTTCTTTCTGGCCAGTGTGAGTTCCAAATTAGTAAACTAAGTTATAGTACCCCCAGAGAATCTTATAGGCTGATTGTGTCAGTAGTTAACTCTTGATAACCCTATATACACGGTGGAAAAAATCTGCAATCCTGACAAATTTGCTTTTGGATATTGCTCCAATTGTATAATGACATCCCCATCGGCATATTGTCTGGACGGATTTCTCCATTCACTATGGGGTTCGGGTAGATATAACAAGGCAATAAACTCTTATTTGATGGAAAACCAAGTCCAGGCAAGTCTCAGAATTTGTTTGTGGATACTGGTGTCACAGATATTGTCAGCTGCTGTGTGCACTTTGAATCTCTAGCTGTTTGCGTCATTTGAGGTGGCAATTGAGGTACCAATTGGTTGGATTAGTTGAACCAATTGCAAATGCACCAAAGGTTATTTATATAAATAAATAATTGAAACCAAAATTATTTACAACATATAACATGCATCCTGCATCAAACAGTTTGCTATTATGGCAGCCAAAGCGTATTTCACATTATTAAGCGCTTTAAGTACATATAATGTCATGTACTTTAATTTAGTTAACTGAGTATAGTCGGTACGGTAATTCGACATCACAATGTGTTACTATGTAGTGTTGTATAAGACAACACAGTACATGGTCTGCATCAGCTAAGCAATGACTTACAGTGTGTCTTATATTGGATGATACAAATAGCGCAATATGTAAAACATAGGATATGTTTTTATATATAGGACAATACCAACTGACAGTACTCTTTTCACGTCTTAAAAGACACATTGTTATATGCTATGGCATGTGCACCACTTCGTAAAAGTATTAAGTTGTATCATACAGCAGTGTTTTGAAGAATGTAATATATATATATAAATGTATTTGTTGTTTGGATCGAACTACCTATCTGCTAACATATGGCTTGTTAAGGTCTGTTGTAGTCTTGAGCGCAACACAGCTTAAAGAGGCGAAGAAAACATGACACCATTCAATAATAACATTACATTTATCATCTAGTCAATATGACATGCTTGTTATTGCTATCACATGGAAATTATTTATCATATTTTGTAATAAAACATATTAAGACTTTAGAGTAATAAGGTGCTTATATCTGATTTCACAGAAATACTTCCTCCAATAATTTTAATTAGGTTGGTTATTAACAGCACGTTGAAGACATATTAAGAACATCAATCACATACACATTTCCAGAAAGTTTTTAAACCTCTTTGTTTCTTGTCAGTATGACATTTTATTTGATACGAAATTGATCATTTTAAGTCGGAATGGAACACTAGGCTGGTGGTATTAATTAATGGCCTTGCTGTGGGTGGTGATAATGTATTTCTCAGTATGCAATGACATCTGTCCTCAGGTTTCACAATATCATACACATTCTTAAATTGATTAAATTGTAATATTTGTAATGTAAATGCAATTTTAATTTGCATTATGCATTAGCATGTGAGTCTCGTAATGGTTTAACCCATGTAAGATACAATTTCTATCATAACTTGCATGGTGTCATTTAATACTTTGAAATGATGTAACAGAGACTGGTATTAACCTGGAATATATTATGATTATCGTTCAACATTTTCCAACATCACTCTGATTGACAGGGAGTTAGGTTACCAAGGTCAATTTTCAGTGGCAGTAGTTGGAACGGGGAGTGATGAAAATGTCGTTATTGAACACATGTATGAATGTACCTGAATGTCCAGTAATTGAAAAGACATGTTTGAAAGTAAATATAGACAATAACTTAATGATAACAAGGCAATAAAGTGAGTTATAATTCTATAATACATATTGTATTTCATTTTGATGCCAATGGCTATGTGATATAATACCAAAAGTTAATTGGTAAATTAACCAGAACGCAAGTTTAGTTATTTAAGACATATTTATGTACATCTGTGATAGCATTATCTGCATTTCAGTTTTCTCTCGGTTGTAGTCTAAGTGGCATTTATAACATCATTTCAATTGTTTAGTAGCTGTAGATTATTAAGCAGTGGACTTAATAGTAAAACATATTCAATTTGTGTAACCATTTCGTCATCTGCAACAATAGCAACCTATAAATAAGTGAGTTTGTTAACGTATTTGAGTGCACGCATAAATGTTTGTGACATCATTCTTTCAAATTAATCAATGAAAAATAAACATTGTTTAAGTGTGTGGACAACGATGGATTCATTTTACGAATACTGATTGAAAAAGTAGTACAATGATTGATAACAATAAGTTAACTGGCATTTGAAGGGATCAGGCATTAATGACAAAAGTCAACATTAGGTAGACTATCCAATCAGAAAGAATCACTTCGTTGACATGAAGATACGAACAGTTATGTTTATATAACCATAAACTTGCTTAATTTCATTTCAGATCTCAAGTTCGCTGTTGAATCGTGTGTCATGGGTTGATCATCACTTCTTTAAGGAAATAGCCTCTAAGGCCCGATACAGCGGGTGTCCCCGGAGTTCGAACTCACCCTTGACAACTCCCCTGTCCTTCATGCCATACAGACCATGAACTTCTTTCAAATGAAAGGTAAGCATGCCTTGGCAAATGCCCTTGGGCGGAAGGATGCAAAAAATTATTTTCTATTTATGTATTTATGAGATTTGTTCCATGTTATATTGCAGTATTACATCACCCATGAAATTGGCAATACTTAACAGGATTTTTTAGAATTTTTCTTAGTTTAGTTAAGGTAATAAATGTCCGTTTTTTGTCTTAGTTTTGTTCTTTAAAAAGCCACCAGTTTATGTTAAAATTTCCTCGTTTGATATCTTAAATAAATGTTACATCCAAGGAAGTATTCCATTGCTCATGCATTATGTATGTGTAAGAGTAAATCGGTGTAACTAGCTTTATTCACGAAATTCCAAAATGATTCATGATTTTCTTGAAATGACTGTTTCACTTGGGGACATCGTGACATGCCTGATTTCTTCAGGAATTATGCACAATAATAGCAAAATAAAAAAATACATAAAATCCAATATTTGGTCAATGTAATATTTGATTTTCTAAAGATTGCTTGTAGAATTTTATGAATTGGGAGATAAAGACATTGATTAACACTGATGCCATTTAACTTTGTAATAACAGTATTTTTCACATTATTATTAAAATCGATTCGCTGGGCAGACAACTTTAATTGTTAAGACCTATACTGTATTTTATATTGGTTGGATTCAATAGTTTGATAATTGCTTGATTTTTTTTTTTTATTCTACAATACGCTTAACTTAAGAGTATCAGAGTTTTTTTCTAAATAAGGATGAAGTCGGTCAGTCATGAATAAAAAAAAGCAAAGTCTCGTAGAAATAACACATGGATTTGTAATGGGCAAACACCACTTTCCTACACATGCATAACTAGTCTACACTCATTAAAATACTAATTATCACATTATATATACAGCATACAAAACAAGTAGTCTAGAATTACTGCCATGAGTGACAATGCATTTGACACAGTTTTAAAGTAGAAAAATGGTATTATTTACATTTAAGCGTGCATTTTGATTTATTGTTTGTAAACTTAACAGTATTTTGATTAATTACTTAAGTATAGAATCGCTGTTCAAGAGATACAGTGCAGCAATTGTATTTATCGAGTTAAGGTTTTTAATTATTCAACGGCATGTATTGTAAAACAAATATTGTAGTTCTTGATGTTTTTGTAAATAAAATGAACACAAGTAATACATCCTATGAGATATTGCAGATATACACAAACGCTTAAGTGTTAGTTTAATTCATATATGCAGTTTATAAATAACGAACAGGGCTTTATGGTACACTTAATTTTATGCGGAAAATCTGTGAAAGTACGTTTGACAATAGCTACTTGCGAGAGCAAGTCAAAGGACCAGATTATCAGGACAGGATATGAATATGGATACTGAGTGGTGGACGATGCTTTTTTGATGTTTGACACCTGTTTAATATAAAGAAATTTTGTTCAGACATCTTTGCGAAATTACAATCGTGTATTTTGATATGTTTGGAGTTGAAATATATACAATATACAGTATAATACGATCACGCTTCATTACAATCGGTTTATTAACGTGGTGTTTGTTAAGAATTTCACATTTGGACGATATTTATATATGTTAAAATAAAACAACAATTTGAACGCATAAATAATTATTTCACATTGAAAGCTATCCTTTAAAAAATTAATGTGTACCCTGGATACAAACCAGATATGAATGATGAGTGAACATCAGCAACGTCCTTTGAAATTAGTTTGCAAACGATTGGTTTATATCTGCAATAATCATTACATGTCATGTTTCGCTAGAATAAATCGCACGGCAACCTTGAAATACATCATATCGTTTGTAATCTAATTTAATGGTGTCGCAAATATTGCCTCTATTACACTCATTTGCAAGCATCATATATTATCAGTTTACCATTGTTTACATTCATTCATAAGTGTTGTGATAACAAGTAAAATTGTGTCAGAAGCTGCTCTGATGTATTAAATAATACATTCTACATGCACATTCTGTCTGTTTTTACACCAGCGAAACAAAACTATTGTGGTTGTGTATTGTTATCTTCGAATTTAAGGCGTGAAAGATAACAATGAGATGAAGTATTTTATGAACTAAATTTAAAGCACGTGTCTATAGTATGACAAACACGCGCAGCCAAATAAGGAATCTCTTTTCTTTCCTGGATAATTGCTGATTGACATAATTTGCTCTTCATATATGTTTTTGAAATAGGTCTCTTAATTATTGTGATATGCCAGACTGTTGCTATGTTTCTGATCGGTTGTATGCCAAAAACGTAAATCTGAGAGATTATAAAGATTTGGACGATTGTAACGAGCATTAACTACGCCTATTGCGCGTGATCGTTTCATAAAAATAATTACTGATAATAGCGTCTCCAGTCAGTATAAATATAAGAAAAAGATTATTTTTCTTCAATGCTATTAATAAACAGTTAAAATGTTAAGTGGATTAGTTTATTAATGGGTTATCAAATTTGAGATAATTTTATTAATGTTTTATGCATTCTTAATTTCAAACAGATTTTTAACAAAATAACTTTGTTAAAATACAAAATTATTACTTTATATGCAATAGCTAAAATTTGTAAATGAAAACAATTTTTACAACTGTGGTTTTTCTTTTTTTTAAGTTCTGTATTTTATAGTATACATAAACTGTGTTATAAAGTCTAATGAAACATGTTTTCAGTATTAAATAACATTCTCACTAAACACGTGTACCTTTATGAAAGTAATCGTTCTGCTGCCAAAGGTTTAATGTAAAATAGGTCTATCATATTTACATCGAACATATATTACACATTTCAGTTACTATTCAACAATTGATAGTATTACCTGATGCCTTATATAAATGATAATTAATCATTTTTTCTATTTCCTCGTCGAAAAAAGGAATGTTGCAATGTTTTAAACTGTTACCGGTGAATATTTCGAACTGTTGACCGGTCAATTGTTTGAACTTTTGCCCGCTCGTGCAGACTACCCCTGTGTTTCCCATTTCTTTTTTTAGAAATTACGCTATTATCATTCGGTATTTCCTGTGACAATTCCGTGGCTGTACGGAAATGTCCGAAGTATTATATGTACCGGTACTTTCGATTGGCAAGTAGCGAAGCGTATAGCGACGGCAATTATGTGTTGAAAAATAAAATTGTGATTTCAATAACACTTTTCAATAACACTGTTGTGTTTAAATATAATTTGCTCTTTTTTCTATGTTTGAAATTTGATCGGGTAATACAACAGTTATTGCATGGATGCTTGGTGAACAGTCAAAACTGTTGTTACTCCATATCAGGGCTTATCGGCCTCGGGCAACAGTTCCGAAGTCATCCCTGATATCTTGGGACAACAGTTTTGCCTGTTAACCGCGCATCCATGAAATAACTGTATACTGTTCTTAATATCAAAGAGCAAACATGCAACTGGTGGATGCTTATTGTTGTAATAATGTCATAGAAGATTGCACCTTCTTCAATTATTTATTTTGTGTTCACTTTCATTGGTCTTATATGTCTGCGAAAATTGAATTGTGGAATAATTATTCATCGTTTGTGAGAAGATTAGTGTAAAATTAGATGGTGCTGCATTACATGTATTGATAACAACAAGCAATTCTCTTGAAACTAAATCTGGAATATTTTCAATCTGAAGAAAAGCTTTAATATAGCTGTGTTCACTGACGTATCATACATTGTTTATCTTCATTAAAACATAGCATGGTCAGTATTCATAACAAATACTGGTAATAATTACTTGTTACTGAAACCGTTTATTGTGTTTCATAGTAAATGGATGTTTTATGTTGTTACCTGTTACATGCACTTTCCATTGTTTAATATTATACTTGGAGTATTTTCATTTGGCAATTTAACAATCCTTCTGGTGTGATTGTTATTGGCTTTACTCCACGGTAATTATGAGTTATTGTCGGAGGCGTATGCTAATGTTTTTGAGTATTGACAGTGTTTATTGTTGTTATCGGAAAAAAACAAATGCTATTGATTTATTCAAATTATTATTTTACATTCCATGTATGCTTCCTCGAAAACTGAACAATATGTAATTAGTAGAACTAATTGGATGTTTAATTCGAGATCGAAACATACATATATGTTTGTTGCATTTCACACCAACATACATTACAGGGACAGGAAACGTTAACAAATTGTAAATATCCACAGTTTTGTTTGTTATGTATTGTCTGTCTAAGTAACATTCAAATGCTAACATAAGGTCATAGATATATCTGTTTTGATAACTCATTTTATATTCATACTAAATACAATTGGTTAATGGTCTGATCGATGGCATGATCGTGTTCATTGTTAAAATAATGTTCATAACAATTACCGCCCTCCTTTTCCCCGTTTTTCGGTTGTAAAATTATACACCCTAAAATCACAGATTTGATGTCCAATCAACTTAAATCATGTTATGGTCTTATTATCAATCGTTGATACACTTTACGTGTATGAGGGAAACTTAATTTTTTTTTTTTTTAAATAACACATTTTTTTTTGCAAAGGTTTTACAGTGTTGCAAAGACAGCGACAAAATGAATTCAATGACGAACGTAGAGCACTGTATTATCTTTATTTAATGCAGACTTAGTGACATAAATTATAATTAAACGCAATTAAAAGCATAATAACGATGCAATGATATAGTTAGAAATACAAGAACCAGGGACTTGAATGAATCAAGGATACTTTTTAACATACATCATGATTGTATCTCTAAAATTACCTGATTTTCATGGAAAAAGTAACGACTTCTGTAACAAATGACAGACAATGACTCAGAGACAGTCAGGTATTAAAACGGTTTGATAAATGAAACCAATCTCTGGCATTAATATCTCATATTTAACTAATTATAATGTAACATATTTCAAGTAATGAAGAGACTCAGGGACGCTTACGCGCGTACTTTGAAAATCTGCAATTCGATATTCAATATAATAACAATGTTCACTTCAGCTTCTGACAATCCTTATACAATTTAATATTTATCTAGTTATTTTGTTGATGTCAACACTATTTTAAGCCATGTATATAGTAAGCAATATAATGTATATCGGCATATCGTTCGTAGTTCTAAGCAGCGTTTGTAGGGGAAGATTCATGTTGCATTTTATGATCTCTCTGAAACCATTATAGAGATTTAAGAACATCATTAATTGTCATTAGAATATCTTACAAACTGCATTGGTATGGTTTGATTCATAAGTGCATATTTCCAAATGCCACATACAAAATGAATGAACAGCATACATTA